>OX031010.1:82491961-82529461 GCA_943735925.1 Pollenia amentaria | reverse complement strand
TGGAGATTTTTCGAGCCTCATTAACACATGTTTAGGTGACAACCTAAACTGCCTTGTCCTCTTCATTGACTTTAGCAAAGCCTTCGACACTATAGAACACATCAACTTAATAAATGTATTAGAACGTAATGGCATAAGAGGAAAATCTTTGGAATGGTTCAAAAATTATTTACACCTTAGAACGTATCGTATTAAAATATGTGAAACTGTAAGCGATGAAACCAAAACAAATAGCGGTGTTCCTCAAGGTTCAAAACTTGGGCCGATACTATATTTGTTATATGCAAACGAAATGGTAAACATTCTTAAAGACTGCTCAACATTTGCATATGCCGATGATACGGCTATCGTAGTTACCCATAAAAATATAAACGCAGCATGTGAAAATATGCAACAACAGCTCAATATTGTCTCTAAGTGGTGTCATGACAACGGATTGGTAATTAATGCTTCCAAAACAAAAATAATGCATATAAAGCCGCCTCATCTTAATAAAACTGACACCGATATAATATTTCATAGTTTTCAATGTCTACATAGTATAAACAATGCCGGTCATTCAGAAACTTGCGATTCAAAAATAGAGTTCGTAAACACGTACAAATACCTAGGTGTATACATAGATGAAAATTTTAAATGGCTAACACATATCCAACATCTTTCAAAAAATCTACGAAAAGCCGCGTACAGTCTCTATCACCTCAGTAATTGCGCATCATTTGATGTACTCAAGCAGGCATACTTTGCATTAGCCGAGTCCTATATAAGGCATGGAATCACAGCATGGGGAAACTCAACATATTGTAAATCTCTACAACAAAGTCAGAACCAAATCTTGAAAATTTTACTTAAAAATAAATTACACAGCCAAGAATTTCAGCCAGAATTGGTATATGAACCCACAAACAACACACGTGACTTCATGCCAAATAATAATACCACACGCAGCAACAACACTAATACTGCCAGCATATGCGCTAACAATACACATAATGTATTTATCAACACAAACATTACAAACACCAATCTAAATAATAACACAAATAACAGCAATTTACATAATATTGTCACAATTAACACAATTATTAATATAAACAGCACACAAATAGTATTCAATAACACCAACAACTCCAACAATGCTGCTTTTAATATTAGCGGCACTGCTTTCAATATTAACAACACAAATTCTCACAATAATTCCAGGCGTATTTACACAACCAACACTAACTTACAAAACATTACTACAAATCGCATCAACCCTAACAACATTGCCAGCAAACTACAAGTACTAAACGTTAAGAGTATCTACCACAACACACTAGTTACTGAATTTTACAACGATCATCGATTTCTAAAACCAATAGATCACACATACAGCACTAGACAACGTGTAGAAGGAAGATATAAGGTCCAAGGACACAAAAACCAATACGGAAAAAACTCGCTCTATACCACACTACCAAATGTTTTTAATAAGTTACCAATATATTTATTAAATATTACAAACCCATATAAAAGGAAATCGTATTTGAAGAAATATTTTATAAACACTCAGTGAAAAATATTATTATTTATTATACATTTAAGTAGTAGTAGTAGTAGTAGTAGTAGTAGTAGTAGTAGTAGTAGTAGTAGTAGTAGTAGTAGTAGTAGTAGTAGTAGTAGTAGTAGTAGTAGTAGTAGTAGTAGTAGTAGTAGTAGTAGTAGTAGTAGTAGTAGTAGTAGTAGTAGTAGTAGTAGTAGTAGTAGTAGTAGTAGTAGTAGTAGTAGTAGTAGTAGTAGTAGTAGTAGTAGTAGTAGTAGTAGTAGTAGTAGTAGTAGTAGTAGTAGTAGTAGTAGTAGTAGTAGTAGTAGTAGTAGTAGTAGTAGTAGTAGTAGTAGTAGTAGTAGTAGTAGTAGTAGTAGTAGTAGTAGTAGTAGTAGTAGTAGTAGTAGTAGTAGTAGTAGTAGTAGTAGTAGTAGTAGTAGTAGTAGTAGTAGTAGTAGTAGTAGTAGTAGTAGTAGTAGTAGTAGTAGTAGTAGTAGTAGTAGTAGTAGTAGTAGTAGTAGTAGTAGTAGTAGTAGTAGTAGTAGTAGTAGTAGTAGTAGTAGTAGTAGTAGTAGTAGTAGTAGTAGTAGTAGTAGTAGTAGTAGTAGTAGTAGTAGTAGTAGTAGTAGTAGTAGTAGTAGTAGTAGTAGTAGTAGTAGTAGTAGTAGTAGTAGTAGTAGTAGTAGTAGTAGTAGTAGTAGTAGTAGTAGTAGTAGTAGTAGTAGTAGTAGTAGTAGTAGTAGTAGTAGTAGTAGTAGTAGTAGTAGTAGTAGTAGTAGTAGTAGTAGTAGTAGTAGTAGTAGTAGTAGTAGTAGTAGTAGTAGTAGTAGTAGTAGTAGTAGTAGTAGTAGTAGTAGTAGTAGTAGTAGTAGTAGTAGTAGTAGTAGTAGTAGTAGTAGTAGTAGTAGTAGTAGTAGTAGTAGTAGTAGTAGTAGTAGTAGTAGTAGTAGTAGTAGTAGTAGTAGTAGTAGTAGTAGTAGTAGTAGTAGTAGTAGTAGTAGTAGTAGTAGTAGTAGTAGTAGTAGTAGTAGTAGTAGTAGTAGTAGTAGTAGTAGTAGTAGTAGTAGTAGTAGTAGTAGTAGTAGTAGTAGTAGTAGTAGTAGTAGTAGTAGTAGTAGTAGTAGTAGTAGTAGTAGTAGTAGTAGTAGTAGTAGTAGTAGTAGTAGTAGTAGTAGTAGTAGTAGTAGTAGTAGTAGTAGTAGTAGTAGTAGTAGTAGTAGTAGTAGTAGTAGTAGTAGTAGTAGTAGTAGTAGTAGTAGTAGTAGTAGTAGTAGTAGTAGTAGTAGTAGTAGTAGTAGTAGTAGTAGTAGTAGTAGTAGTAGTAGTAGTAGTAGTAGTAGTAGTAGTAGTAGTAGTAGTAGTAGTAGAACTAATAACATCAACAATTAAAAAAAAAAAAAAAAAAAAAAAAAAAATTAATTTAAAAAAAAAAAAAAAAAAAAAAAAATTTTACCATTTTTTTCGTTTTTATGTAAAAAATGTACTACTACTACTACTACTACTACTGCTGATATAGAACTAATAACATCAACAATTTAAAAAAAAAAAAAAAAAAAAAAAAAAAAAAAATTAATTTAAAAAAAAAAAAAAAAAAAAACAAAATTTTATCATTTTTTTCGTTTTTATGTAAAAAATGTCTCTTAATACAATCGCGACATTAGATAATTTTAACCAAATTAATAAACACTTCCTAAGTTATCCCATTAAAATCATATATATCAATATCCGGTCATTACGATTAAATTTTACACCACTTTTGGCTAGTCTACATAATATTATAAATGACATTAATTTAGAACTTCTTGTTGAAACCAATATATCCAATGAAGAGCAACATGCTTTCAATATTAATGGTTTTAGTTCATATTTTCTCAATAGAGATGGTCGAGGTGGAGGTGTAGCTGTCTACATTCGAGAAAGCATTGTACATACAAATATCAACATAAACACCTACTCCTTTGAAATGATTCAAATTGATATTATAAACAAAAACACAACTCTCTCTTTGCTCACAATATATCGGCCACCAAAAAACAATATAAAAGAATTTATAATCGAACTTGACAAAACAATAAACACTATAAGAAAAAAACAAGAGTTAATTATTATTGGCGATATAAACATCAATATTCTCAACCAAAACATTACAACAACAAAATATACAGAAATGATTTCTTCAAATGGATTGAACTGTGTAATAAAAGAGATAACGAGAGAAGACGTTGTAAAGAGAACAAACTCTTGCATTGACCACATTCACATAAGAAACAATAAGCCAAACACACAAACTTATGCTGCAATTGTGAAAACAAGTATTTCTGATCACTACGCACTTTGTTTTTGTATAAAAGATGAAAAGGAACAAAACAACATAAATCAGGGTACGAAAAACCTACTTGAACACGGGACAAAATTAAATTGTTTCAAAGTTAATAAAAATATAAAAGAAATTAAGTGGAGTGAATTAATACATCAAAATATGAACACCAATGAAATATTTAATAAAATATATGAGACGTTTAAAAGAATTTACGAAAATTCGAAATCACCTAACAACAGTAATAGAAAACGCAGAAAAGTTAATCCGTGGATGACCGAAGAATTAATTAAGTACTGTGAAATTCGGGATAAACTTTATACCAAATGGTTAAATAGTAAAAATAATAAAAATCTTGAATTTGAATATAAAAAATTTCGAAACTGCTTAAATAAAAAATTGAATTATACCAAAAACCATTATTTTAAAAGAAAATTTTGTGAATATAAAAATAATATTAGGGCGACCTGGCAACTGATAAACGAAATAACGGGTAAAAAAACAACAAATATAGACACTTCAATATTAAAAACATTCAAAAATGATAATATTCTTAATATCGCAAACAACTTTGCACTTAACTTCAGTGAAAATGTGCTCAAAATCGTACATAAATGTAACATTAAGACATATACAAATAAACCAAATACAATACAAAACTCAATGTATTTGTCTCCGACCAGTGAAGAAGAGGTATGTTGTATATTAGCTAGCTTAAAAACTAATAAAGGTGCAGGATCTGATGGTATCAGGCCAATAGATATAAAAAACAACTATTTATATTTGCCACCAGTAATTACCATCCTTATTAATTCAAGTTTAGCGAATGGAATAATGCCAAATCTTTTAAAAACTTCTTTTATACGGCCAATATATAAAAGCGGCTCTAAAAACGATTTTAATAATTATAGACCAATCGCCATACTGCCTGTTATAGAAAAGGTTATAGAAGAAGTACTAGTTCGAAGGCTCAATGAAAATAAATCCAAGCCAATATGGATTTCAGAAAGGGAAGAACATAAATAAACTGCTTGGAGATTTTTCGAGCCTCATTAACACATGTTTAGGTGACAACCTAAACTGCCTTGTCCTCTTCATTGACTTTAGCAAAGCCTTCGACACTATAGAACACATCAACTTAATAAATGTATTAGAACGTAATGGCATAAGAGGAAAATCTTTGGAATGGTTCAAAAATTATTTACACCTTAGAACGTATCGTATTAAAATATGTGAAACTGTAAGCGATGAAACCAAAACAAATAGCGGTGTTCCTCAAGGTTCAAAACTTGGGCCGATACTATATTTGTTATATGCAAACGAAATGGTAAACATTCTTAAAGACTGCTCAACATTTGCATATGCCGATGATACGGCTATCGTAGTTACCCATAAAAATATAAACGCAGCATGTGAAAATATGCAACAACAGCTCAATATTGTCTCTAAGTGGTGTCATGTAGTAGTAGTAGTAGTAGTAGTAGTAGTAGTAGTAGTAGTAGTAGTAGTAGTAGTAGTAGTAGTAGTAGTAGTAGTAGTAGTAGTAGTAGTAGTAGTAGTAGTAGTAGTAGTAGTAGTAGTAGTAGTAGTAGTAGTAGTAGTAGTAGTAGTAGTAGTAGTAGTAGTAGTAGTAGTAGTAGTAGTAGTAGTAGTAGTAGTAGTAGTAGTAGTAGTAGTAGTAGTAGTAGTAGTAGTAGTAGTAGTAGTAGTAGTAGTAGTAGTAGTAGTAGTAGTAGTAGTAGTAGTAGTAGTAGTAGTAGTAGTAGTAGTAGTAGTAGTAGTAGTAGTAGTAGTAGTAGTAGTAGTAGTAGTAGTAGTAGTAGTAGTAGTAGTAGTAGTAGTAGTAGTAGTAGTAGTAGTAGTAGTAGTAGTAGTAGTAGTAGTAGTAGTAGTAGTAGTAGTAGTAGTAGTAGTAGTAGTAGTAGTAGTAGTAGTAGTAGTAGTAGTAGTAGTAGTAGTAGTAGTAGTAGTAGTAGTAGTAGTAGTAGTAGTAGTAGTAGTAGTAGTAGTAGTAGTAGTAGTAGTAGTAGTAGTAGTAGTAGTAGTAGTAGTAGTAGTAGTAGTAGTAGTAGTAGTAGTAGTAGTAGTAGTAGTAGTAGTAGTAGTAGTAGTAGTAGTAGTAGTAGTAGTAGTAGTAGTAGTAGTAGTAGTAGTAGTAGTAGTAGTAGTAGTAGTAGTAGTAGTAGTAGTAGTAGTAGTAGTAGTAGTAGTAGTAGTAGTAGTAGTAGTAGTAGTAGTAGTAGTAGTAGTAGTAGTAGTAGTAGTAGTAGTAGTAGTAGTAGTAGTAGTAGTAGTAGTAGTAGTAGTAGTAGTAGTAGTAGTAGTAGTAGTAGTAGTAGTAGTAGTAGTAGTAGTAGTAGTAGTAGTAGTAGTAGTAGTAGTAGTAGTAGTAGTAGTAGTAGTAGTAGTAGTAGTAGTAGTAGTAGTAGTAGTAGTAGTAGTAGTAGTAGTAGTAGTAGTAGTAGTAGTAGTAGTAGTAGAACTAATAACATCAACAATTAAAAAAAAAAAAAAAAAAAAAAAAAAAAATTAATTGAAAAAAAAAAAAACAAAAAACAAAATTTTACCATTTTTTTCGTTTTTATGTAAAAAATGTACTACTACTACTACTACTACTACTGCTGATATAGAACTAATAACATCAACAATTTAAAAAAAAAAAAAAAAAAAAAAAAAAAAAAAATTAATTAAAAAAAAAAAAAAAAAAAAAACAAAATTTTATCATTTTTTTCGTTTTTATGTAAAAAATGTCTCTTAATACAATCGCGACATTAGATAATTTTAACCAAATTAATAAACACTTCCTAAGTTATCCCATTAAAATCATATATATCAATATCCGGTCATTACGATTAAATTTTACACCACTTTTGGCTAGTCTACATAATATTATAAATGACATTAATTTAGAACTTCTTGTTGAAACCAATATATCCAATGAAGAGCAACATGCTTTCAATATTAATGGTTTTAGTTCATATTTTCTCAATAGAGATGGTCGAGGTGGAGGTGTAGCTGTCTACATTCGAGAAAGCATTGTACATACAAATATCAACATAAACACCTACTCCTTTGAAATGATTCAAATTGATATTATAAACAAAAACACAACTCTCTCTTTGCTCACAATATATCGGCCACCAAAAAACAATATAAAAGAATTTATAATCGAACTTGACAAAACAATAAACACTATAAGAAAAAAACAAGAGTTAATTATTATTGGCGATATAAACATCAATATTCTCAACCAAAACATTACAACAACAAAATATACAGAAATGATTTCTTCAAATGGATTGAACTGTGTAATAAAAGAGATAACGAGAGAAGACGTTGTAAAGAGAACAAACTCTTGCATTGACCACATTCACATAAGAAACAATAAGCCAAACACACAAACTTATGCTGCAATTGTGAAAACAAGTATTTCTGATCACTACGCACTTTGTTTTTGTATAAAAGATGAAAAGGAACAAAACAACATAAATCAGGGTACGAAAAACCTACTTGAACACGGGACAAAATTAAATTGTTTCAAAGTTAATAAAAATATAAAAGAAATTAAGTGGAGTGAATTAATACATCAAAATATGAACACCAATGAAATATTTAATAAAATATATGAGACGTTTAAAAGAATTTACGAAAATTCGAAATCACCTAACAACAGTAATAGAAAACGCAGAAAAGTTAATCCGTGGATGACCGAAGAATTAATTAAGTACTGTGAAATTCGGGATAAACTTTATACCAAATGGTTAAATAGTAAAAATAATAAAAATCTTGAATTTGAATATAAAAAATTTCGAAACTGCTTAAATAAAAAATTGAATTATACCAAAAACCATTATTTTAAAAGAAAATTTTGTGAATATAAAAATAATATTAGGGCGACCTGGCAACTGATAAACGAAATAACGGGTAAAAAAACAACAAATATAGACACTTCAATATTAAAAACATTCAAAAATGATAATATTCTTAATATCGCAAACAACTTTGCACTTAACTTCAGTGAAAATGTGCTCAAAATCGTACATAAATGTAACATTAAGACATATACAAATAAACCAAATACAATACAAAACTCAATGTATTTGTCTCCGACCAGTGAAGAAGAGGTATGTTGTATATTAGCTAGCTTAAAAACTAATAAAGGTGCAGGATCTGATGGTATCAGGCCAATAGATATAAAAAACAACTATTTATATTTGCCACCAGTAATTACCATCCTTATTAATTCAAGTTTAGCGAATGGAATAATGCCAAATCTTTTAAAAACTTCTTTTATACGGCCAATATATAAAAGCGGCTCTAAAAACGATTTTAATAATTATAGACCAATCGCCATACTGCCTGTTATAGAAAAGGTTATAGAAGAAGTACTAGTTCGAAGGCTCAATGAAAATAAATCCAAGCCAATATGGATTTCAGAAAGGGAAGAACATAAATAAACTGCTTGGAGATTTTTCGAGCCTCATTAACACATGTTTAGGTGACAACCTAAACTGCCTTGTCCTCTTCATTGACTTTAGCAAAGCCTTCGACACTATAGAACACATCAACTTAATAAATGTATTAGAACGTAATGGCATAAGAGGAAAATCTTTGGAATGGTTCAAAAATTATTTACACCTTAGAACGTATCGTATTAAAATATGTGAAACTGTAAGCGATGAAACCAAAACAAATAGCGGTGTTCCTCAAGGTTCAAAACTTGGGCCGATACTATATTTGTTATATGCAAACGAAATGGTAAACATTCTTAAAGACTGCTCAACATTTGCATATGCCGATGATACGGCTATCGTAGTTACCCATAAAAATATAAACGCAGCATGTGAAAATATGCAACAACAGCTCAATATTGTCTCTAAGTGGTGTCATGACAACGGATTGGTAATTAATGCTTCCAAAACAAAAATAATGCATATAAAGCCGCCTCATCTTAATAAAACTGACACCGATATAATATTTCATAGTTTTCAATGTCTACATAGTATAAACAATGCCGGTCATTCAGAAACTTGCGATTCAAAAATAGAGTTCGTAAACACGTACAAATACCTAGGTGTATACATAGATGAAAATTTTAAATGGCTAACACATATCCAACATCTTTCAAAAAATCTACGAAAAGCCGCGTACAGTCTCTATCACCTCAGTAATTGCGCATCATTTGATGTACTCAAGCAGGCATACTTTGCATTAGCCGAGTCCTATATAAGGCATGGAATCACAGCATGGGGAAACTCAACATATTGTAAATCTCTACAACAAAGTCAGAACCAAATCTTGAAAATTTTACTTAAAAATAAATTACACAGCCAAGAATTTCAGCCAGAATTGGTATATGAACCCACAAACAACACACGTGACTTCATGCCAAATAATAATACCACACGCAGCAACAACACTAATACTGCCAGCATATGCGCTAACAATACACATAATGTATTTATCAACACAAACATTACAAACACCAATCTAAATAATAACACAAATAACAGCAATTTACATAATATTGTCACAATTAACACAATTATTAATATAAACAGCACACAAATAGTATTCAATAACACCAACAACTCCAACAATGCTGCTTTTAATATTAGCGGCACTGCTTTCAATATTAACAACACAAATTCTCACAATAATTCCAGGCGTATTTACACAACCAACACTAACTTACAAAACATTACTACAAATCGCATCAACCCTAACAACATTGCCAGCAAACTACAAGTACTAAACGTTAAGAGTATCTACCACAACACACTAGTTACTGAATTTTACAACGATCATCGATTTCTAAAACCAATAGATCACACATACAGCACTAGACAACGTGTAGAAGGAAGATATAAGGTCCAAGGACACAAAAACCAATACGGAAAAAACTCGCTCTATACCACACTACCAAATGTTTTTAATAAGTTACCAATATATTTATTAAATATTACAAACCCATATAAAAGGAAATCGTATTTGAAGAAATATTTTATAAACACTCAGTGAAAAATATTATTATTTATTATACATTTAAGTAGTAGTAGTAGTAGTAGTAGTAGTAGTAGTAGTAGTAGTAGTAGTAGTAGTAGTAGTAGTAGTAGTAGTAGTAGTAGTAGTAGTAGTAGTAGTAGTAGTAGTAGTAGTAGTAGTAGTAGTAGTAGTAGTAGTAGTAGTAGTAGTAGTAGTAGTAGTAGTAGTAGTAGTAGTAGTAGTAGTAGTAGTAGTAGTAGTAGTAGTAGTAGTAGTAGTAGTAGTAGTAGTAGTAGTAGTAGTAGTAGTAGTAGTAGTAGTAGTAGTAGTAGTAGTAGTAGTAGTAGTAGTAGTAGTAGTAGTAGTAGTAGTAGTAGTAGTAGTAGTAGTAGTAGTAGTAGTAGTAGTAGTAGTAGTAGTAGTAGTAGTAGTAGTAGTAGTAGTAGTAGTAGTAGTAGTAGTAGTAGTAGTAGTAGTAGTAGTAGTAGTAGTAGTAGTAGTAGTAGTAGTAGTAGTAGTAGTAGTAGTAGTAGTAGTAGTAGTAGTAGTAGTAGTAGTAGTAGTAGTAGTAGTAGTAGTAGTAGTAGTAGTAGTAGTAGTAGTAGTAGTAGTAGTAGTAGTAGTAGTAGTAGTAGTAGTAGTAGTAGTAGTAGTAGTAGTAGTAGTAGTAGTAGTAGTAGTAGTAGTAGTAGTAGTAGTAGTAGTAGTAGTAGTAGTAGTAGTAGTAGTAGTAGTAGTAGTAGTAGTAGTAGTAGTAGTAGTAGTAGTAGTAGTAGTAGTAGTAGTAGTAGTAGTAGTAGTAGTAGTAGTAGTAGTAGTAGTAGTAGTAGTAGTAGTAGTAGTAGTAGTAGTAGTAGTAGTAGTAGTAGTAGTAGTAGTAGTAGTAGTAGTAGTAGTAGTAGTAGTAGTAGTAGTAGTAGTAGTAGTAGTAGTAGTAGTAGTAGTAGTAGTAGTAGTAGTAGTAGTAGTAGTAGTAGTAGTAGTAGTAGTAGTAGTAGTAGTAGTAGTAGTAGTAGTAGTAGTAGTAGTAGTAGTAGTAGTAGTAGTAGTAGTAGTAGTAGTAGTAGTAGTAGTAGTAGTAGTAGTAGTAGTAGTAGTAGTAGTAGTAGTAGTAGTAGTAGTAGTAGTAGTAGTAGTAGTAGTAGTAGTAGTAGTAGTAGTAGTAGTAGTAGTAGTAGTAGTAGTAGTAGTAGTAGTAGTAGTAGTAGTAGTAGTAGTAGTAGTAGTAGTAGTAGTAGTAGTAGTAGTAGTAGTAGTAGTAGTAGTAGTAGTAGTAGTAGTAGTAGTAGTAGTAGTAGTAGTAGTAGTAGTAGTAGTAGTAGTAGTAGTAGTAGTAGTAGTAGTAGTAGTAGTAGTAGTAGTAGTAGTAGTAGTAGTAGTAGTAGTAGTAGTAGTAGTAGTAGTAGTAGTAGTAGTAGTAGTAGTAGTAGTAGTAGTAGTAGTAGTAGTAGTAGTAGTAGTAGTAGTAGTAGTAGTAGTAGTAGTAGTAGTAGTAGTAGTAGTAGTAGTAGTAGTAGTAGTAGTAGTAGTAGTAGTAGTAGTAGTAGTAGTAGTAGTAGTAGTAGTAGTAGTAGTAGTAGTAGTAGTAGTAGTAGTAGTAGTAGTAGTAGTAGTAGTAGTAGTAGTAGTAGTAGTAGTAGTAGTAGTAGTAGTAGTAGTAGTAGTAGTAGTAGTAGTAGTAGTAGTAGTAGTAGTAGTAGTAGTAGTAGTAGTAGTAGTAGTAGTAGTAGTAGTAGTAGTAGTAGTAGTAGTAGTAGTAGTAGTAGTAGTAGTAGTAGTAGTAGTAGTAGTAGTAGTAGTAGTAGTAGTAGTAGTAGTAGTAGTAGTAGTAGTAGTAGTAGTAGTAGTAGTAGTAGTAGTAGTAGTAGTAGTAGTAGTAGTAGTAGTAGTAGTAGTAGTAGTAGTAGTAGTAGTAGTAGTAGTAGTAGTAGTAGTAGTAGTAGTAGTAGTAGTAGTAGTAGTAGTAGTAGTAGTAGTAGTAGTAGTAGTAGTAGTAGTAGTAGTAGTAGTAGTAGTAGTAGTAGTAGTAGTAGTAGTAGTAGTAGTAGTAGTAGTAGTAGTAGTAGTAGTAGTAGTAGTAGTAGTAGTAGTAGTAGTAGTAGTAGTAGTAGTAGTAGTAGTAGTAGTAGTAGTAGTAGTAGTAGTAGTAGTAGTAGTAGTAGTAGTAGTAGTAGTAGTAGTAGTAGTAGTAGTAGTAGTAGTAGTAGTAGTAGTAGTAGTAGTAGTAGTAGTAGTAGTAGTAGTAGTAGTAGTAGTAGTAGTAGTAGTAGTAGTAGTAGTAGTAGTAGTAGTAGTAGTAGTAGTAGTAGTAGTAGTAGTAGTAGTAGTAGTAGTAGTAGTAGTAGTAGTAGTAGTAGTAGTAGTAGTAGTAGTAGTAGTAGTAGTAGTAGTAGTAGTAGTAGTAGTAGTAGTAGTAGTAGTAGTAGTAGTAGTAGTAGTAGTAGTAGTAGTAGTAGTAGTAGTAGTAGTAGTAGTAGTAGTAGTAGTAGTAGTAGTAGTAGTAGTAGTAGTAGTAGTAGTAGTAGTAGTAGTAGTAGTAGTAGTAGTAGTAGTAGTAGTAGTAGTAGTAGTAGTAGTAGTAGTAGTAGTAGTAGTAGTAGTAGTAGTAGTAGTAGTAGTAGTAGTAGTAGTAGTAGTAGTAGTAGTAGTAGTAAATAGTAAAAATAATAAAAATCTTGAATTTGAATATAAAAAATTTCGAAACTGCTTAAATAAAAAATTGAATTATACCAAAAACCATTATTTTAAAAGAAAATTTTGTGAATATAAAAATAATATTAGGGCGACCTGGCAACTGATAAACGAAATAACGGGTAAAAAAACAACAAATATAGACACTTCAATATTAAAAACATTCAAAAATGATAATATTCTTAATATCGCAAACAACTTTGCACTTAACTTCAGTGAAAATGTGCTCAAAATCGTACATAAATGTAACATTAAGACATATACAAATAAACCAAATACAATACAAAACTCAATGTATTTGTCTCCGACCAGTGAAGAAGAGGTATGTTGTATATTAGCTAGCTTAAAAACTAATAAAGGTGCAGGATCTGATGGTATCAGGCCAATAGATATAAAAAACAACTATTTATATTTGCCACCAGTAATTACCATCCTTATTAATTCAAGTTTAGCGAATGGAATAATGCCAAATCTTTTAAAAACTTCTTTTATACGGCCAATATATAAAAGCGGCTCTAAAAACGATTTTAATAATTATAGACCAATCGCCATACTGCCTGTTATAGAAAAGGTTATAGAAGAAGTACTAGTTCGAAGGCTCAATGAAAATAAATCCAAGCCAATATGGATTTCAGAAAGGGAAGAACATAAATAAACTGCTTGGAGATTTTTCGAGCCTCATTAACACATGTTTAGGTGACAACCTAAACTGCCTTGTCCTCTTCATTGACTTTAGCAAAGCCTTCGACACTATAGAACACATCAACTTAATAAATGTATTAGAACGTAATGGCATAAGAGGAAAATCTTTGGAATGGTTCAAAAATTATTTACACCTTAGAACGTATCGTATTAAAATATGTGAAACTGTAAGCGATGAAACCAAAACAAATAGCGGTGTTCCTCAAGGTTCAAAACTTGGGCCGATACTATATTTGTTATATGCAAACGAAATGGTAAACATTCTTAAAGACTGCTCAACATTTGCATATGCCGATGATACGGCTATCGTAGTTACCCATAAAAATATAAACGCAGCATGTGAAAATATGCAACAACAGCTCAATATTGTCTCTAAGTGGTGTCATGTAGTAGTAGTAGTAGTAGTAGTAGTAGTAGTAGTAGTAGTAGTAGTAGTAGTAGTAGTAGTAGTAGTAGTAGTAGTAGTAGTAGTAGTAGTAGTAGTAGTAGTAGTAGTAGTAGTAGTAGTAGTAGTAGTAGTAGTAGTAGTAGTAGTAGTAGTAGTAGTAGTAGTAGTAGTAGTAGTAGTAGTAGTAGTAGTAGTAGTAGTAGTAGTAGTAGTAGTAGTAGTAGTAGTAGTAGTAGTAGTAGTAGTAGTAGTAGTAGTAGTAGTAGTAGTAGTAGTAGTAGTAGTAGTAGTAGTAGTAGTAGTAGTAGTAGTAGTAGTAGTAGTAGTAGTAGTAGTAGTAGTAGTAGTAGTAGTAGTAGTAGTAGTAGTAGTAGTAGTAGTAGTAGTAGTAGTAGTAGTAGTAGTAGTAGTAGTAGTAGTAGTAGTAGTAGTAGTAGTAGTAGTAGTAGTAGTAGTAGTAGTAGTAGTAGTAGTAGTAGTAGTAGTAGTAGTAGTAGTAGTAGTAGTAGTAGTAGTAGTAGTAGTAGTAGTAGTAGTAGTAGTAGTAGTAGTAGTAGTAGTAGTAGTAGTAGTAGTAGTAGTAGTAGTAGTAGTAGTAGTAGTAGTAGTAGTAGTAGTAGTAGTAGTAGTAGTAGTAGTAGTAGTAGTAGTAGTAGTAGTAGTAGTAGTAGTAGTAGTAGTAGTAGTAGTAGTAGTAGTAGTAGTAGTAGTAGTAGTAGTAGTAGTAGTAGTAGTAGTAGTAGTAGTAGTAGTAGTAGTAGTAGTAGTAGTAGTAGTAGTAGTAGTAGTAGTAGTAGTAGTAGTAGTAGTAGTAGTAGTAGTAGTAGTAGTAGTAGTAGTAGTAGTAGTAGTAGTAGTAGTAGTAGTAGTAGTAGTAGTAGTAGTAGTAGTAGTAGTAGTAGTAGTAGTAGTAGTAGTAGTAGTAGTAGTAGTAGTAGTAGTAGTAGTAGTAGTAGTAGTAGTAGTAGTAGTAGTAGTAGTAGTAGTAGTAGTAGTAGTAGTAGTAGTAGTAGAACTAATAACATCAACAATTAAAAAAAAAAAAAAAAAAAAAAAAAAAAATTAATTGAAAAAAAAAAAAAAAAAAAACAAAATTTTACCATTTTTTTCGTTTTTATGTAAAAAATGTACTACTACTACTACTACTACTACTGCTGATATAAAAATAATAACAACAAAAATTTAAAAAAAAAAAAAAAAAAAAAAAAAAAAAAATTAATTAAAAAAAAAAAAAAAAAAAAAACAAAATTTTATCATTTTTTTCGTTTTTATGTAAAAAATGTCTCTTAATACAATCGCGACATTAGATAATTTTAACCAAATTAATAAACACTTCCTAAGTTATCCCATTAAAATCATATATATCAATATCCGGTCATTACGATTAAATTTTACACCACTTTTGGCTAGTCTACATAATATTATAAATGACATTAATTTAGAACTTCTTGTTGAAACCAATATATCCAATGAAGAGCAACATGCTTTCAATATTAATGGTTTTAGTTCATATTTTCTCAATAGAGATGGTCGAGGTGGAGGTGTAGCTGTCTACATTCGAGAAAGCATTGTACATACAAATATCAACATAAACACCTACTCCTTTGAAATGATTCAAATTGATATTATAAACAAAAACACAACTCTCTCTTTGCTCACAATATATCGGCCACCAAAAAACAATATAAAAGAATTTATAATCGAACTTGACAAAACAATAAACACTATAAGAAAAAAACAAGAGTTAATTATTATTGGCGATATAAACATCAATATTCTCAACCAAAACATTACAACAACAAAATATACAGAAATGATTTCTTCAAATGGATTGAACTGTGTAATAAAAGAGATAACGAGAGAAGACGTTGTAAAGAGAACAAACTCTTGCATTGACCACATTCACATAAGAAACAATAAGCCAAACACACAAACTTATGCTGCAATTGTGAAAACAAGTATTTCTGATCACTACGCACTTTGTTTTTGTATAAAAGATGAAAAGGAACAAAACAACATAAATCAGGGTACGAAAAACCTACTTGAACACGGGACAAAATTAAATTGTTTCAAAGTTAATAAAAATATAAAAGAAATTAAGTGGAGTGAATTAATACATCAAAATATGAACACCAATGAAATATTTAATAAAATATATGAGACGTTTAAAAGAATTTACGAAAATTCGAAATCACCTAACAACAGTAATAGAAAACGCAGAAAAGTTAATCCGTGGATGACCGAAGAATTAATTAAGTACTGTGAAATTCGGGATAAACTTTATACCAAATGGTTAAATAGTAAAAATAATAAAAATCTTGAATTTGAATATAAAAAATTTCGAAACTGCTTAAATAAAAAATTGAATTATACCAAAAACCATTATTTTAAAAGAAAATTTTGTGAATATAAAAATAATATTAGGGCGACCTGGCAACTGATAAACGAAATAACGGGTAAAAAAACAACAAATATAGACACTTCAATATTAAAAACATTCAAAAATGATAATATTCTTAATATCGCAAACAACTTTGCACTTAACTTCAGTGAAAATGTGCTCAAAATCGTACATAAATGTAACATTAAGACATATACAAATAAACCAAATACAATACAAAACTCAATGTATTTGTCTCCGACCAGTGAAGAAGAGGTATGTTGTATATTAGCTAGCTTAAAAACTAATAAAGGTGCAGGATCTGATGGTATCAGGCCAATAGATATAAAAAACAACTATTTATATTTGCCACCAGTAATTACCATCCTTATTAATTCAAGTTTAGCGAATGGAATAATGCCAAATCTTTTAAAAACTTCTTTTATACGGCCAATATATAAAAGCGGCTCTAAAAACGATTTTAATAATTATAGACCAATCGCCATACTGCCTGTTATAGAAAAGGTTATAGAAGAAGTACTAGTTCGAAGGCTCAATGAAAATAAATCCAAGCCAATATGGATTTCAGAAAGGGAAGAACATAAATAAACTGCTTGGAGATTTTTCGAGCCTCATTAACACATGTTTAGGTGACAACCTAAACTGCCTTGTCCTCTTCATTGACTTTAGCAAAGCCTTCGACACTATAGAACACATCAACTTAATAAATGTATTAGAACGTAATGGCATAAGAGGAAAATCTTTGGAATGGTTCAAAAATTATTTACACCTTAGAACGTATCGTATTAAAATATGTGAAACTCTAAGCGATGAAACCAAAACAAATAGCGGTATTCCTCAAGGTTCAAAACTTGGGCCGATACTATATTTGTTATATGCAAACGAAATGCTAAACATTCTTAAAGACTGCTCAACATTTGCATATGCCGATGATACGGCTATCGTAGTTACCCATAAAAATATAAACGCAGCATGTGAAAATATGCAACAACAGCTCAATATTGTCTCTAAGTGGTGTCATGACAACGGATTGGTAATTAATGCTTCCAAAACAAAAATAATGCATATAAAGCCGCCTCATCTTAATAAAACTGACACCGATATAATATTTCATAGTTTTCAATGTCTACATAGTATAAACAATGCCGGTCATTCAGAAACTTGCGATTCAAAAATAGAGTTCGTAAACACGTACAAATACCTAGGTGTATACATAGATGAAAATTTTAAATGGCTAACACATATCCAACATCTTTCAAAAAATCTACGAAAAGCCGCGTACAGTCTCTATCACCTCAGTAATTGCGCATCATTTGATGTACTCAAGCAGGCATACTTTGCATTAGCCGAGTCCTATATAAGGCATGGAATCACAGCATGGGGAAACTCAACATATTGTAAATCTCTACAACAAAGTCAGAACCAAATCTTGAAAATTTTACTTAAAAATAAATTACACAGCCAAGAATTTCAGCCAGAATTGGTATATGAACCCACAAACAACACACGTGACTTCATGCCAAATAATAATACCACACGCAGCAACAACACTAATACTGCCAGCATATGCGCTAACAATACACATAATGTATTTATCAACACAAACATTACAAACACCAATCTAAATAATAACACAAATAACAGCAATTTACATAATATTGTCACAATTAACACAATTATTAATATAAACAGCACACAAATAGTATTCAATAACACCAACAACTCCAACAATGCTGCTTTTAATATTAGCGGCACTGCTTTCAATATTAACAACACAAATTCTCACAATAATTCCAGGCGTATTTACACAACCAACACTAACTTACAAAACATTACTACAAATCGCATCAACCCTAACAACATTGCCAGCAAACTACAAGTACTAAACGTTAAGAGTATCTACCACAACACACTAGTTACTGAATTTTACAACGATCATCGATTTCTAAAACCAATAGACCACACATACAGCACTAGACAACGTGTAGAAGGAAGATATAAGGTCCAAGGACACAAAAACCAATACGGAAAAAACTCGCTCTATACCACACTACCAAATGTTTTTAATAAGTTACCAATATATTTATTAAATATTACAAACCCATATAAAAGGAAATCGTATTTGAAGAAATATTTTATAAACACTCAGTGAAAAATATTATTATTTATTATACATTTAAGTAGTAGTAGTAGTAGTAGTAGTAGTAGTAGTAGTAGTAGTAGTAGTAGTAGTAGTAGTAGTAGTAGTAGTAGTAGTAGTAGTAGTAGTAGTAGTAGTAGTAGTAGTAGTAGTAGTAGTAGTAGTAGTAGTAGTAGTAGTAGTAGTAGTAGTAGTAGTAGTAGTAGTAGTAGTAGTAGTAGTAGTAGTAGTAGTAGTAGTAGTAGTAGTAGTAGTAGTAGTAGTAGTAGTAGTAGTAGTAGTAGTAGTAGTAGTAGTAGTAGTAGTAGTAGTAGTAGTAGTAGTAGTAGTAGTAGTAGTAGTAGTAGTAGTAGTAGTAGTAGTAGTAGTAGTAGTAGTAGTAGTAGTAGTAGTAGTAGTAGTAGTAGTAGTAGTAGTAGTAGTAGTAGTAGTAGTAGTAGTAGTAGTAGTAGTAGTAGTAGTAGTAGTAGTAGTAGTAGTAGTAGTAGTAGTAGTAGTAGTAGTAGTAGTAGTAGTAGTAGTAGTAGTAGTAGTAGTAGTAGTAGTAGTAGTAGTAGTAGTAGTAGTAGTAGTAGTAGTAGTAGTAGTAGTAGTAGTAGTAGTAGTAGTAGTAGTAGTAGTAGTAGTAGTAGTAGTAGTAGTAGTAGTAGTAGTAGTAGTAGTAGTAGTAGTAGTAGTAGTAGTAGTAGTAGTAGTAGTAGTAGTAGTAGTAGTAGTAGTAGTAGTAGTAGTAGTAGTAGTAGTAGTAGTAGTAGTAGTAGTAGTAGTAGTAGTAGTAGTAGTAGTAGTAGTAGTAGTAGTAGTAGTAGTAGTAGTAGTAGTAGTAGTAGTAGTAGTAGTAGTAGTAGTAGTAGTAGTAGTAGTAGTAGTAGTAGTAGTAGTAGTAGTAGTAGTAGTAGTAGTAGTAGTAGTAGTAGTAGTAGTAGTAGTAGTAGTAGTAGTAGTAGTAGTAGTAGTAGTAGTAGTAGTAGTAGTAGTAGTAGTAGTAGTAGTAGTAGTAGTAGTAGTAGTAGTAGTAGTAGTAGTAGTAGTAGTAGTAGTAGTAGTAGTAGTAGTAGTAGTAGTAGTAGTAGTAGTAGTAGTAGTAGTAGTAGTAGTAGTAGTAGTAGTAGTAGTAGTAGTAGTAGTAGTAGTAGTAGTAGTAGTAGTAGTAGTAGTAGTAGTAGTAGTAGTAGTAGTAGTAGTAGTAGTAGTAGTAGTAGTAGTAGTAGTAGTAGTAGTAGTAGTAGTAGTAGTAGTAGTAGTAGTAGTAGTAGTAGTAGTAGTAGTAGTAGTAGTAGTAGTAGTAGTAGTAGTAGTAGTAGTAGTAGTAGTAGTAGTAGTAGTAGTAGTAGTAGTAGTAGTAGTAGTAGTAGTAGTAGTAGTAGTAGTAGTAGTAGTAGTAGTAGTAGTAGTAGTAGTAGTAGTAGTAGTAGTAGTAGTAGTAGTAGTAGTAGTAGTAGTAGTAGTAGTAGTAGTAGTAGTAGTAGTAGTAGTAGTAGTAGTAGTAGTAGTAGTAGTAGTAGTAGTAGTAGTAGTAGTAGTAGTAGTAGTAGTAGTAGTAGTAGTAGTAGTAGTAGTAGTAGTAGTAGTAGTAGTAGTAGTAGTAGTAGTAGTAGTAGTAGTAGTAGTAGTAGTAGTAGTAGTAGTAGTAGTAGTAGTAGTAGTAGTAGTAGTAGTAGTAGTAGTAGTAGTAGTAGTAGTAGTAGTAGTAGTAGTAGTAGTAGTAGTAGTAGTAGTAGTAGTAGTAGTAGTAGTAGTAGTAGTAGTAGTAGTAGTAGTAGTAGTAGTAGTAGTAGTAGTAGTAGTAGTAGTAGTAGTAGTAGTAGTAGTAGTAGTAGTAGTAGTAGTAGTAGTAGTAGTAGTAGTAGTAGTAGTAGTAGTAGTAGTAGTAGTAGTAGTAGTAGTAGTAGTAGTAGTAGTAGTAGTAGTAGTAGTAGTAGTAGTAGTAGTAGTAGTAGTAGTAGTAGTAGTAGTAGTAGTAGTAGTAGTAGTAGTAGTAGTAGTAGTAGTAGTAGTAGTAGTAGTAGTAGTAGTAGTAGTAGTAGTAGTAGTAGTAGTAGTAGTAGTAGTAGTAGTAGTAGTAGTAGTAGTAGTAGTAGTAGTAGTAGTAGTAGTAGTAGTAGTAGTAGTAGTAGTAGTAGTAGTAGTAGTAGTAGTAGTAGTAGTAGTAGTAGTAGTAGTAGTAGTAGTAGTAGTAGTAGTAGTAGTAGTAGTAGTAGTAGTAGTAGTAGTAGTAGTAGTAGTAGTAGTAGTAGTAGTAGTAGTAGTAGTAGTAGTAGTAGTAGTAGTAGTAGTAGTAGTAGTAGTAGTAGTAGTAGTAGTAGTAGTAGTAGTAGTAGTAGTAGTAGTAGTAGTAGTAGTAGTAGTAGTAGTAGTAGTAGTAGTAGTAGTAGTAGTAGTAGTAGTAGTAGTAGTAGTAGTAGTAGTAGTAGTAGTAGTAGTAGTAGTAGTAGTAGTAGTAGTAGTAGTAGTAGTAGTAGTAGTAGTAGTAGTAGTAGTAGTAGTAGTAGTAGTAGTAGTAGTAGTAGTAGTAGTAGTAGTAGTAGTAGTAGTAGTAGTAGTAGTAGTAGTAGTAGTAGTAGTAGTAGTAGTAGTAGTAGTAGTAGTAGTAGTAGTAGTAGTAGTAGTAGTAGTAGTAGTAGTAGTAGTAGTAGTAGTAGTAGTAGTAGTAGTAGTAGTAGTAGTAGTAGTAGTAGTAGTAGTAGTAGTAGTAGTAGTAGTAGTAGTAGTAGTAGTAGTAGTAGTAGTAGTAGTAGTAGTAGTAGTAGTAGTAGTAGTAGTAGTAGTAGTAGTAGTAGTAGTAGAAGTAGAAGTAGTAGTATGTAGGCTACAGTGTAGATAAGTCAACTTTTTAGCGAGCTCAAAGAAAAGCGCAAAAAATCTGTGAAAAAGTGCAAGAATATATATAGAAGTTATATCATTAAAACAAGCAAAAAATTTTATACACAGTGTGTTACATATCAGAAAGAAAAACTAAAAAACTACTTTGTTATTTCGTGATAAACATACAATAAAACCATTTAAAAAAAAAATTAATTTATAAAAAAAATATAAAGAATCAAACATAAAAAAGAAAAAAATGAATCTCTGTGGTCAATGTAATAACAATCTACCAACAAAATTTGTAAGTGGTTTCTCTTGTAACGCTAAATATCATTTCTCTTCATGCTGCCCATTGTCTGAGAAAACATACGCGACAATGAACAGCGAACGGAGAGCTGAGTGGAAATGTCATATATGCAAACCGCGTAAGGGATCTACAAGCAACAACAATGTGTATCATAGCATATTAGATGACTGCTCTGAAAGTGGTAATCAGAAGCAACAAAGGGAAGATGAGAGTCAAGAGAATGGCAACGCCAAGCGCTTTAAAGATTCATTATCTCTGGATGACGCCAACAGTAATTTGTTTACGGTAAAAACTGACGTCAACGAATTGAAAAGCGACGTCTCTTCCATGAAAACTGACATAGGCGACATTAAATCTACAATTAAAGAACTACCTATCACAATAAACCAAAGCAATACCCAAATGAACACGAACATACAAACAGCTCTCACAACAATTACAACTTCTCTTACTACCCTCACCTCACAAGTGAGTGAACTTTGTGAAAGTAACAGAGACAAAGAAAAACAAATTTTTGAAATGGATAAGAGAATTAATGATTTAGAACAACAATTGCTTAGCAAAAATATCGAAATAAAAAACATAACAAACAATAACATAAATCCCTCTGATGTTGTCAAAACAATTGCAAAATCCATTAATATTAATATAAACGATAACGACATTAGCAATTCCTATACCATTAAAAAAGCCCAGAAGATAATTATAGAATTTACATCTCAAAATAAAAAGAGAGAGCTTCTAAGCAAACTTAATCGTCACAGAGTAGACTCAAGCATAATAAACAGCGAGGATACTACAAACAAGTACATTTACATAAATGAACACCTGACCCCACACAAACGGCGATTACTCTGGTTAGCAAAAACCAAAGCCAAAGAGGCAACTTGGAAATTTATATGGGTACGGAATGGTAATATTTACGCCAAAAAAAAAAATGAAACTTCAAGTCCCATAATAATAGCAAATGCCACAGATGTTGAACTTATCACATCAAGAATTTAAAAATAAATAAGAAAAATATAACACCAAAAAACACACAAACCAAAAAACAACACCAGTTATCTTTTTCAAATTTTTTTCCTCTTTTTTAATCTAAAAAATGACCCCCAATCCAATATCAATTTTAGACAATTTTAAACAAATTATTAAAAAAAATTTAAGTTATCCCTTAACAATCGTATACATGAACATTCGCTCACTAAGATTACATTTTATACCCTTGCTAGCTTCCCTGCATAATGTTATAAATTGCATTAATTTCATAATTCTAGTGGAAACAAATATCACAAATGATGAACAACATACCTATAATATTAATGTATTTAATTCGCATTTTCTCAATAGAGATGGCAGAGGTGGAGGTGTAGCTGTCTATATTCGTGAAAATATTATGCATACAAAAATTGAAATACACACAGTTTCCTTTGAAATGATCCAAATCGATGTAACAAATAACAACAAAACAATCTCTTTGTTTACAATTTATCGACCGCCAAAAAGCAATGTAAATGATTTTATAATAGAACTTGACAAAACAATAAACACAGTTTAGAAAAAACCAGATTTAATAAATTTTGGCGATATCAACATTAATATTCTCAACGACAACATTACTACAACAAAATACACAGAAATGATCTCTTCAAACGGATTAGAGTGTATAATAAAAGAGATAACAAGAGAAGATGTTACACAGAGAACTTACTCTTGCATAGATCACCTACACACAAGAAACAAACCAAACACACAAACACATGCTGCAGTTGTAAAAACTAACATCTCAGACCACTATGCACTTTTTTGTTGTATACCAGAAGCAAAAGAACAAGAGAATGCAAATCAGGGCGCGGAAAATCTACGTCGGCAAGATGCAGTTTTAAATAGCTTTAAAGTTAATAAAAATATCAAAGAAACAAACTGGAATGCATTAATAAATCAAAATACGAACACCAATAATATTTTCGATAAAATATATAGTACATTTAAAAACATTTATCAAAATCACCTTCCAGAAATAATAAAAAACAAAGAAAAGTGAACCCGTGGATGAACGATGAATTATTAAAATATTGCGATGTTCGGGATAAACTTTATATTAAATGGTTAAATAATAAAAATAATAAAAAATACGAATCGGAATATAAAAGATTTCGTAATTGCTTAAACAAAAAACTAATATATGCTAAAAACAATTATTTTAAAAGAAAATTCTTCGAAAATAGAAATAACATACGAGCCACATGGCAGTTAATTAATGAAATAACCGGCAAAAAATCAACAAATATAGACATTTCACTGTTAAATACCTTCAAAAATGAAAATATACATTATATAACAAATAGATTTGCAATAAACTTTAATGAAAACGTGCAAAAAATTGTACATAAATGTAATATTAAAACTTGTGCAAATAAACCCAAAACGATACAAAACTCAATGTATATGTCACTTACTAATGTAGAAGAAGTATGTAGTATACTAGCAAGAATAAAAACCCTTTAAAGGAGCAGGCGCTGATGCAATCAGACCGAGAGATTTAAAGCATAACTTCCTCTACTTAGCACCTATCATTACAAGCTTTTTTAATTCAAGCATAACTAACGCTATTATACCAAATCTTTTAAAGACCTCCTTAATACGTCCAATTTATAAAAGCGGTCAAAATACCGACTTTAATAACTATAGACCTATTGCCATTTTACCAGCGATCGAGAAAGTTCTAGAAGAGATATTTTAAATAAAAAATTGAATTGAAAAAAAACAAGTAAGAGTGCTATATTCGGCTATGCCGAATCTTATATACCCTTCACCATGGTGCGATAAGAATAATCTACATATATAATATATCTGTGGCATTAAATAATAATGGCTTAAGTCGGATTTTCTTGTTTTGAGATATTAAGGGTATTACCAAAAATAAATTGTTTGGTTTTTATATAAAATTATTAGCCACATAAAAAAATGCGCATTTATTTAGAACAAAAGTCTAAATTTTATAAAAAAAAGTGTTTTTTTTTAAGTATATAAAAGTAAAAATAGCAAAAACTGATATATTTTTTATTTAATTAAAAATAATTTATAAATACCAAGAGAAAAAAAAATGTATCGAATGGGATTTGAACCCGTCAACACTCAGACGATTACTTGTGACATAACGGCTAGACCACTCGACCACTGGTACGCATGCGAACTTAACTTTAATATAAGTAAATAGGCCGTGAAATATTTTTTTCATATAAGCAAATATCTTTGTATGAGCTTGTTGTTTGGGTATGAAAGGTGAATATGCGAAAAAGGGAAACACACCACCACCACTGGCGTGTTGCCATACAATAGATTTATCTGTTTTTGCAAGTTTTTAAGATGCCAAAATTCCCAATCTCTATTTGTAGAAATTATTTCGTTAAATAGATCACAGTTAAAAGCAGAGTGATAACGGAAGTCATATTGGACATGATGCCAGTGCCTGTAAACAAATGGAAAAGGAGGGGGGGGGGGGGAGGGGGGGACGAAAATAAAACAACTTAATTATATAAAAAAAAGTAAATATTGGTATTTCAGTAATTTGGTCATAACTCGGGCATTTTCCAATCGATTTGATAGATTTATATACCTACGTCTTAAGGAAGAAATTTACCATTTTACCAGTAATAAAACTTGGACTCGGAAAGATCTACGGTTCCCGAAAATAGGTATTTTCATTAAAAAAAATTTTATTTTGGTAATAACTTTTTTGTATCTGAACCGATTTTTCCGAGTTTTTCAGCAAATATGTTCTACTATGTTCTACTGTTCTACGATCTTTTAATATATAAGACGTATCCATAGGTCATGTAACAGCTCTAAAAATTTAGTTTTTATAAAAATTTTGATGCTTTTTAGCCCATTTTTGGAGTATTTTGCTAATAACTTAACCATTTCTTAACCGATTTGGCAAATTTATATACCCACGTTTTAAGGAAGAAAAAACCATTTACTTAGATTATAAAACTTGGACTCGGGAAGATCTATTGTTCCCGAAAATGGGTATGTTTAAAAAAAATTTTTTTATTTTGGGCATTACTCTTCCATTTTTGGGAGAAAGGGGTTTCGCGAATATATATGGTGCTAAAAATGTCTGACATTTTGGTATATAAAACGTGTTCATTTGTCATACTAGAGCCCTAACATTTAAAATTTTGAGTATTTTCAATAATGTCTTTGTACGGGAGGTACCACGCCCACTTTTCCAATCGCACCCATATTTTGTGGGATACTGTGTGTTGATAACCGATATGTGTGTACCTAATTTGGGAACTTTAGCTCGTTTCGTTCTCCAGATATACAGAAATGTATAACGTCTTTGTATGGGAAGTGCCACACCCACTTCTTCAATCCCGCCCATTTTTTTTAGAGAGTTTGTGTATTGGCAAGCAACATGTGTGTACTAAATTTGAAAGCTGTATCTCTTGCCGCTCTCGAGATATGCAGAAAAAAAGAATTTAAAAAACAACAACAACATGGGATTTATGGAAAAAATTAGAGGTAGTCGTGGTTTTTTGCTCATATCTCCTGAATTTCAATAGCAAACAATTCCGGACTATATGTGACATAAATGTATAAAAACCTAGCCTCCATCATAAATGGGGTCTTCGGAAAACCCATTTAAACGGACGGACAGACGGAAAGACGGACAGACGGACAACCGGATTTGAACTTCCCTTCTCATAAGAAGCCAGAATATATATACTTTTTATGGTCTTAGATCAATATTGTAGAAATTACAAACCGAATGACAAAGTTATATATGGGTTTTTCTCTGGTTATGCACGCGGCATTTGTACGCGTTTTATTGTGTTTGAATATTAAAAAAATAGAAGTGGATTGGAATTTTAGAATGAATTCTAGAATCGTCACATTGTTTGTGATGAGTTCTTTCTAAAAAGTATATATAATGGTAAATTGAGCACTGTGTACCCAAATGCCATGCAATCAAAGTTGACTTACTCACGTGACAAAAATAGAAGTGCCTTTTAGGACCGTTAGAAAAAGTGCGAAAGTAAGTGAATTGTAGGAGGTTTTTATTTCGGAAAAAATGTTTTTATAAAGGTTAGTAATGGGCCTTTATAATCATGTTTTGTTCAAAAGCAACTATGCATGGGTTGGCGAAGAAAAAAATAAATTGTAAATTACGCACGTGACATTACGCACGTGACACTTTTTACCTTCATACATATTTTAGTAATTTTACATATATTTTCAGAAGTTTTTAACAAAAAAATTAAACTTTTATTCAAAAATTAAAAATAAAAATTAAAAATATACTACAAAATTAATCCAACTTAATTTTTTCCTTGAAAAAAATTATGCGAGCGCTTTGATTTTTTAAGTCACGGTGGACCATTTCAGAGAAATACCCATATACCCTTTTACCTTCGGTGAAGGGTATAAAAAGTAAATATTGGTATTTCAGTAATTTGGTCATAACTCGGGCATTTTCCAATCGATTTGATAGATTTATATACCTACGTCTTAAGGAAGAAATTTACCATTTACTTCGGTAATAAAACTGGGACTCGGAAAGATCTACGGTTCCCGAAAATAGGTATTTTCATTAAAAAAAATTTTATTTTGGTAATAACTTTTTTGTATCTGAACCGATTTTTCCGAGTTTTTCAGCAAATATGTTCTACTAAAAATTTCCGATCTTTTAATATATAAGACGTATCCATAGGTCATGTAACAGCTCTAAAAATTTAGTTTTTATAAAAATTTTGATGCTTTTTAGCCCATTTTTGGAGTATTTTGCTAATAACTTAACCATTTCTTAACCGATTTGGCAAATTTATATACCCACGTTTTAAGGAAGAAAAAACCATTTACTTAGATTATAAAACTTGGACTCGGGAAGATCTATTGTTCCCGAAAATGGGTATGTTTAAAAAAAATTTTTTTATTTTGGGCATTACTCTTCCATTTTTGGGAGAAAGGGGTGTCGCGAATATATATGGTGCTAAAAATGTCTGACATTTTGGTATATAAAACGTGTTCATTTGTCATACTAGAGCCCTAACATTTAAAATTTTGAGTATTTTCAATAATGTCTTTGTACGGGAGGTACCACGCCCACTTTTCCAATCGCACCCATATTTTGTGGGATACTGTGTGTTGATAACCGATATGTGTGTACCTAATTTGGGAACTTTAGCTCGTTTCGTTCTCCAGATATACAGAAATGTATAACGTCTTTGTATGGGAAGTGCCACACCCACTTCTTCAATCCCGCCCATTTTTTTTAGAGAGTTTGTGTATTGGCAAGCAACATGTGTGTACTAAATTTGAAAGCTGTATCTCTTGCCGCTCTCGAGATATGCAGAAAAAAAGAATTTAAAAAACAACAACAACATGGGATTTATGGAAAAAATTAGAGGTAGTCGTGGTTTTTTGCTCATATCTCCTGAATTTCAATAGCAAACAATTCCGGACTATATGTGACATAAATGTATAAAAACCTAGCCTCCATCATAAATGGGGTCTTCGGAAAACCCATTTAAACGGACGGACAGACGGAAAGACGGACAGACGGACAACCGGATTTGAACTTCCCTTCTCATAAGAAGCCAGAATATATATACTTTTTATGGTCTTAGATCAATATTGTAGAAATTACAAACCGAATGACAAAGTTATATATGGGTTTTTCTCTGGTTATGCACGCGGCATTTGTACGCGTTTTATTGTGTTTGAATATTAAAAAAATAGAAGTGGATTGGAATTTTAGAATGAATTCTAGAATCGTCACATTGTTTGTGATGAGTTCTTTCTAAAAAGTATATATAATGGTAAATTGAGCACTGTGTACCCAAATGCCATGCAATCAAAGTTGACTTACTCACGTGACAAAAATAGAAGTGCCTTTTAGGACCGTTAGAAAAAGTGCGAAAGTAAGTGAATTGTAGGAGGTTTTTATTTCGGAAAAAATGTTTTTATAAAGGTTAGTAATGGGCCTTTATAATCATGTTTTGTTCAAAAGCAACTATGCATGGGTTGGCGAAGAAAAAAATAAATTGTAAATTACGCACGTGACATTACGCACGTGACACTTTTTACCTTCATACATATTTTAGTAATTTTACATATATTTTCAGAAGTTTTTAACAAAAAAATTAAACTTTTATTCAAAAATTAAAAATAAAAATTAAAAATATACTACAAAATTAATCCAACTTAATTTTTTCCTTGAAAAAAATTATGCGAGCGCTTTGATTTTTTAAGTCACGGTGGACCATTTCAGAGAAATACCCATATACCCTTTTACCTTCGGTGAAGGGTATAAAAAGTAAATATTGGTATTTCAGTAATTTGGTCATAACTCGGGCATTTTCCAATCGATTTGATAGATTTATATACCTACGTCTTAAGGAAGAAATTTACCATTTACTTCAGTAATAAAACTGGGACTCGGAAAGATCTACGGTTCCCGAAAATAGGTATTTTCATTAAAAAAAATTTTATTTTGGTAATAACTTTTTTGTATCTGAACCGATTTTTCCGAGTTTTTCAGCAAATATGTTCTACTAAAAATTTCCGATCTTTTAATATATAAGACGTATCCATAGGTCATGTAACAGCTCTAAAAATTTAGTTTTTATAAAAATTTTGATGCTTTTTAGCCCATTTTTGGAGTATTTTGCTAATAACTTAACCATTTCTTAACCGATTTGGCAAATTTATATACCCACGTTTTAAGGAAGAAAAAACCATTTACTTAGATTATAAAACTTGGACTCGGGAAGATCTATTGTTCCCGAAAATGGGTATGTTTAAAAAAAAATTTTTTATTTTGGGCATTACTCTTCCATTTTTGGGAGAAAGGTTTCAGGGGTTTCGCGAAATATATGCTGCTAAAAATGTCTGACATTTTGGTATATAAAACGTGTTCATTTGTCATACTAGAGCCCTAACATTTAAAATTTTGAGTATTTTTAATAATGTCTTTGTACGGGAGGTACCACGCCCACTTTTCCAATCGCACCCATATTTTGTGGGATACTGTGTGTTGATAACCGATATGTGTGTACCTAATTTGGGAACTTTAGCTCGTTTCGTTCTCCAGATATACAGAAATGTATAACGTCTTTGTATGGGAAGTGCCACACCCACTTCTCCAATCCCGCCCATTTTTTTTTAGAGAGTTTGTGTATTGGCAAGCAACATGTGTGTACTAAATTTGAAAGCTGTATCTCTTGCCGCTC
This sequence comes from Pollenia amentaria, assembly GCA_943735925.1. Classification (NCBI taxonomy): domain Eukaryota; kingdom Metazoa; phylum Arthropoda; class Insecta; order Diptera; family Polleniidae; genus Pollenia; species Pollenia amentaria. The sequence goes on along the minus strand of OX031010.1, from coordinate 82,499,960 downwards.
TCGAGATATGCAGAAAAAAAGAATTTAAAAAACAACAACAACATGGGATTTATGGAAAAAATTAGAGGTAGTCGTGGTTTTTTGCTCATATCTCAGCCATTTATGGACCGATCTTCCTGAATTTCAATAGCAAACAATTCCGGACTATATGTGACATAAATGTATAAAAACCTAGCCTCCATCATAAATGGGGTCTTCGGAAAACCCATTTCAACGGACGGACAGACGGATAGACGGACAGACGGACAACCGGATTTGAACTTCCCTTCTCATAAGAAGCCAGAATATATATACTTTTTATGGTCTTAGATCAATATTGTAGAAATTACAAACCGAATGACAAAGTTATATATGGGTTTTTCTCTGGTACTTTGTACGCGTTTTATTGTGTTTGAATATTAAAAAAATAGAAGTGGATTGGAATTTTAGAATGAATTCTAGAATCGTCACATTGTTTGTGATGAGTTCTTTCTAAAAAGTATATATAATGGTAAATTGAGCACTGTGTACCCAAATGCCATGCAATCAAAGTTGACTTACTCACGTGACAAAAATAGAAGTGCCTTTTAGGACCGTAAGAAAAAGTGCGAAAGTAAGTGAATTGTAGGAGGTTTTTATTTCGGAAAAAATGTTTTTATAAAGGTTAGTAATGGGCCTTTATAATCATGTTTTGTTCAAAAGCAACTATGCATGGGTTGGCGAAGAAAAAAATAAATTGTAAATTACGCACGTGACATTACGCACGTGACACTTTTTACCTTCATACATATTTTAGTAATTTTACATATATTTTCAGAAGTTTTTAACAAAAAAATTAAACTTTTATTCAAAAATTAAAAATAAAAATTAAAAATATACTACAAAATTAATCCAACTTAATTTTTTCCTTGAAAAAAATTATGCGAGCGCTTTGATTTTTTAAGTCACGGTGGACCATTTCAGAGAAATACCCATATACCCTTTTACCTTCGGTGAAGGGTATAAAAAGTAAATATTGGTATTTCAGTAATTTGGTCATAACTCGGGCATTTTCCAATCGATTTGATAGATTTATATACCTACGTCTTAAGGAAGAAATTTACCATTTACTTCGGTAATAAAACTTGGACTCGGAAAGATCTACGGTTCCCGAAAATAGGTATTTTCATTAAAAAAAATTTTATTTTGGTAATAACTTTTTTGTATCTGAACCGATTTTTCCGAGTTTTTCAGCAAATATGTTCTACTAAAAATTTCCGATCTTCTAATATATAAGACGTATCCATAGGTCATGTAACAGCTCTAAAAATTTAGTTTTTATAAAAATTTTGATGCTTTTTAGCCCATTTTTGGAGTATTTTGCTAATAACTTAACCATTTCTTAACCGATTTGGCAAATTTATATACCCACGTTTTAAGGAAGAAAAAACCATTTACTTAGATTATAAAACTTGGACTCGGGAAGATCTATTGTTCCCGAAAATGGGTATGTTTAAAAAAAAATTTTTTATTTTGGGCATTACTCTTCCATTTTTGGGAGAAAGGTTTCAGGGTTTTCGAGAAATATATGCTGCTAAAAATTTCTGACATTTTGGTATATAAAACGTGTTCATACTAGAGCCCTAAAATTTTGAGTATTTTCAATAATGTCTTTGTACGGGAGGTACCAAGCCCACTTTTCCAATCGCGCCCATATTTTGTGGGATACTGTGTATTGATAATCGATATGTTTGTACCTCATTTGGGAACTTTAGCTCGTTTCGTTCTCCAGATATACAGAAATGTATAACGTCTTTGTATGGGAAGTGCCACACCCACTTCTCCAATCCCGCCCATTTTTTTAAGAGAGTTTGTGTATTGGCAAGCAACATGTGTGTACTAAATTTTAAAGCTGTATCTCTTGCCGCTCTCGAGATATGCAGAAAAAAAGAATTTAAAAAACAACAACAACATGGGATTTATGGAAAAAATTAGAGGTAGTCGTGGTTTTTTGCTCATATCTCAGCCATTTATGGACCGATCTTCCTGAATTTCAATAGCAAACAATTCCGGACTATATGTGGCATAAATGTATAAAAACCTAGCCTCCATCATAAATGGGGTCTTCGGAAAACCCATTTCAACGGACGGACAGACGGATAGACGGATAGACGGACAGACGGACAACCGGATTTGAACTTCCCTTCTCATAAGAAGCCAGAATATATATACTTTTTATTGTCTTAGATCAATATTGTAGAAATTACAAACGGAATGACAAAGTTATATATACCCTTTTACCTTCGGTGAAGGGTATAAAAAAAAAAAAAACAGTAGTAGTAGTAGTAGTAGTAGTAGTAGTAGTAGTAGTAGTAGTAGTAGTAGTAGTAGTAGTAGTAGTAGTAGTAGTAGTAGTAGTAGTAGTAGTAGTAGTAGTAGTAGTAGTAGTAGTAGTAGTAGTAGTAGTAGTAGTAGTAGTATTAGTAGTAGTAGTAGTATTAGTAGTAGTAGTAGTAGTAGTAGTAGTAGTAGTAGTAGTAGTAGTAGTAGTAGTAGTAGTAGTAGTAATAGTAGTAGTAGTAGTAGTAGTAGTAGTAGTAGTAGTAGTAGTAGTAGTAGTAGTAGTAGTAGTAGTAGTAGTAGTAGTAGTAGTAGTAGTAGTAGTAGTAGTAGTAGTAGTAGTAGTAGTTATTATTTTTTTTATTTTTATTATTTATTTATTTAATTTATTTCATTTAGTTACATTCAATTCTATATTGACCTTGCGAAGCCATGTTGGCTTGTCTGCAGGTACAGTATAAAAAATTATAATTCTTTAAAATGATATAAATTATGAGTTTTAAAATAATTTAGTTTAATTATATTCATTGCTAAAAATTCAATAATTCAAGTTTATATAATTTATCGATTAATAATTACTTATTGTATATTTGCAAAATAACGTTTAATTGCCTTTTTTCTTTTGGGGGCAGTTTACAGAAATATTCATAATATCCAAAGGCATAGTATTAAATATCGTAGGTAGTACGACAGCTAGTGTATTTTTTCCGTAATTGTTTTTGTATTTCGGAATTTTGAATCTTCTTTCCTGATTTCGCCGAGTTTGGTGAGTATGATCGATTCTGTTGAAGAATCGGGTGTCTTTACTTAATTCAATGGCTAGTGTTATGTAGTATATACTTTTTATATTTAAAATTTGTATATCCTTGAGAGTTGTGTTTCCTGTATTTCCGTTGATATTACTGTTGGCGGTATTGTTAACGATATTGGTAGTGGTATTGGTATTGTTAGCCATGTTATTGTTGGTTGCAGAATTGTTGCTATTTACCGTATTGTTCCTTATGTTATTGCCACTATTGTTATTGGTGGTGTTGTTGTTTGCGTTATTAGAGTAATAATTGTTTATGCTGTTGTTGTACTGTTATTAAGATTAGTGATGTCGCTTCTGTTGTTGATATTGATGTTGATCCTATCATTATTGTTGTTGCTGTTGGCAGTGTAGTTGATGTTATTATTGTTGGAGTTATGGGTGTATATGTTGTGTCTAGTGTTATGGATGTTATTGGTAGTGTTGTTGGCGAAGTTGTTGCTAGTGCTGTAGGAGGTGTTGTTGGTGCTAGTGTTGTGTGTGTTGTTGTTATTCGTCAATGTATTATCTTCATGATGTGTTCGTGAGTAAGTGTTTGCGTCCAGTATTTTTATTAATTGGTTTTGCGTTTGTTGAAGCTTTTTGCAATGTAATGAGTTCCCCCAGGCTGTGATACCATGCCGAATATTAGATTTTACTAACGCGAAGTACGCCTGCCTTAATATCATTTTGTTCGAATGGAATCTTAGGTGGTATAGCATGTAGGAGGCTTTCCTTAGCTTTTTTCTAAGATATTCTACGTGTTCACGCCATTTAAAATTATGATCTACTATTACTCCCAGGTATTTGTACGTGTTTACAATATCAATTGTTGTGTTACACTGGTCTCGTTCGCAGTTGATGTTTGTTCTACGTGTATCGTGTTGACATTCTGAGCAGTGTAATTTGAGCTTTAGGTCTGCATATAGAACGTGAGGAGGTTTAATGTGCATTAGCTTGGTTTTTGATGCATAGATTATCGATATTATCGATTTGCATAATTTTAAAGGCAGCTTCAACGTTTTTATGCGCAACTACAATAGTTGTATCGTCTGCATATGCAAATGCTTTGCTATTATTAAGTTTGCATAGCAGTTCATTTGAATATATGATAAATAGGATTGGACCCAATTTTGAACCTTGTGGCACACCATAATTCATAACAACTTGTTGGCTAACACTGTCAGATAGTTTCACAAAAAATTTTCTACATTTAAGGTAGTTTTCGAATAATTTTAGACAACTACCACGTATTCCTATTTTTTCCAATGATTGTAAGAGCTTGGCATGCGGGAATGTGTCAAATGCTTTACTGAAGTCAATGAATAAAGTTAGACAATGGTTGTTTTTGCTCAGATGTTCGTTAATATGATTGGCAAAGTTTCCTAGCAGTTTGTTTATATTTTTTTCTCTTTGGAACCCATATTGGTTTTGGTTGATGATTTGATATTTTTCTATAAATTTAGTTAGACGTCGAACTATAATTTCTTCCTGAATTTTTTCTGTGACAGGTAGTATTGCTATTGGTCGATAGTTATTAAAATCTGTTTTGCATCCACTTTTATATACCGGTCGAATACGGGAAATTTTAAAAATATCAGGAATTATTGAGGTATTAATAATTTGGTTAATTAATTTGGTTATAACTGGAACCATCACATGTGAATTATTTTTGATATCAATGGGCCTTATGCTATCAGCACCTGCTGCTTTGTTTATATTTAATGAATTGATTATTGTATAAACTTCCTCTTCGCATGTTTCGGCAAGATAAATAGAATTTGCAAGACTTTGAGGAGTGTGAAGGGAGACACTTATATTGCATTTATGGATTATTTTTTTGACATTATCTTTAAAATTTACAGCGAAAGTGTTACATAATTCGAGTATATTATTTGATTTGAAATTTTTTACAATTACTTTATCAATGTCATTGGGTTTTTTTACCTAATATTTCATTTATTAGTTGCCATGTTTTGCGAATATTTTTCTGTTTTCAAAAAATTTATTTTTGTAATAGTTACTTTTGGCAAAGATAAGTTGTTTGTTTAAAGTGTTTCTGTATTTTTTGTATTGGATTTCATAAGTTTTGTTATTTTTATTTAATAACCACTTTTTATAAAGTTTATCCCTATTTTCACAACATTTTATTAAACTTTCATTTATCCACGGATTAGGTATTCTATTTTTGGGTTTCTTAGTTTTAATCGTGGAGTTTTTATATATGTCTTTAAATTTTTCATTTAACTTATTAAACATTATATTTGGGTTACCTATATTTATAATATCATCCCAATTGCTTGTGCGTATTTCTTGGTTAATTTTGTATTTACATATTTTTGATCGCTGGGTATTCCCAGTAACCTCTTTTTCAACAATATTATTATCAGAAGAACTGTAAGCAATGGTGTAATGATCATAGATATTTGTTTTTATTATTGCGGCGTATTCGTGTTTGTTTAATTGTTTGTGCCTAACAAAGAGATGATCAATGCATGTTTTTGTATTTTTGTTTATGTCTTCTCTTGTGCAATTGTTTATTAAACTTTGCATCCCATTAGATGCCAGCATGTCTAGATATATTGTTTCTGCGTAATTTCTTTTTAAGAGATCGATGTTAATATCTCCCGTAATTAAATTGTTTTGATTGTTTGTAGTTTTGAGTAATTCATCTAGCTCTTTAATAAAGACATTAACATTAAGAGACGGTGGACGATAGATTGCGAGAATCGTTATGTTATCAGCTAATTGTAGGTTGATCTGCAGAGATTCGAATGAGACCGTGTTTATTGCTATATTTGTAAATGTGATGTTCTCTTTAATAAATATATGTATTCCTCCACCTTTACTTCCTCTGTTTTTGTATGTTGAATTAAAACCATTTATACAGTAAAAGAGACTTTCTTCATCTGTTAAATTTATTTCTACGATTATGATAAGTTTTATATTATTTATTATACCCTGTATAGACAATAAAAATGAATTAAAGTTTGTTCGCATTGAACGAATATTTAGCATTAGTATAGAAATGGGATAACTTAAATATGAATTGTCTATTTGATTAAAGTTCTCTAAGTCTGTCTGCGTAACAATCATTTAAAAAATTTTTTTTTTGTTTTATTTTTTTTAATTTCTTTTGCTTTATTTTTTGTAATAGGTATTTTATTTTGTACATTCTTTTAGGCAATTTTATTTATATCGTCCATATATGTAATTATTATTGGTTTTTGAGCATAGATTTTTTGGCATAGATCTTTCCATTTCTAGTCCACACAAATTTCCAATCAGCTTCTCGGGATTTTGTTTTAGCAAGCCACAAGAGTTTATGGTTGTTAGGAGTTAATTGGTCATTTATAAAAACCTTATTGTTGGTGGTATTTTCATTTACATTAGAAGAGACGTTCGTGTTGAAGATTTCTCCTTTGACTCTGTGACCGCGTATACTCATCATGAATTCTTTTTTCTTATTTAGTGAGCAAAACTCAATAATACGTTTCTCTGATTTCTTTAATGTATATGCGTTACTGATATCATTGTCATGTATTACGACGTTTACTGATTCTGCAATTGTTTTTATTACTTCCATAGCACTCAGCTCTTTATTTGGTACATTTTTTATTTCAACATTTTTGTTAATAAATTGTTGTTCTAGTGCATGTATTTTATTTTCCATAATTTCTATGCGTTTGTCTTTACTTTTGTTTTGTTCCTTAAGGTCATTGACCTGAGTTGTTAACTTTGTCATTGCTTGTGTAAGATTTAAAAAAGACATTGACATCTCTTCTCTTAACGCATTGTTTGTTGTTGCAATGTTGTTACAGAGTTGTTGTATGCTAGTTTTTATTTCGCTCATGTCTTTCGATACACTTGTTTTAAATGACGCAAGATCAGACCTAAGTTCTGTTACATTTGATTCCATGGTATTAATTGACATGGAATCTTTAAAGCGTTTTGTATTTGTTTCTTCTGCTTTACTCGGACTATTATCAATATCTCTTATTTGTTTGCCAGAGTGGATTTCTGTCTCTTCTTGTTGAGTGTTATTTTCGTATGTTATAGATGTGTATAGGTTACTAGGAGATTTGCTTTTCTCTCTACGACAATTATGGCATTTCCAAGAGGTTTTTTTTTCTGCAGACATAACCGAATATGATGATTCGGAAAGTGTGGTGCAGGGGGAATAGTGATATTTTTTGTTGAAGTTTAAGCATTTTACATAGTCGCCTGAGATTGGTAAGGCTTTACTACATGTATTGCATTGAGCGGCGTTTATTGAGAGATAACTTCTTGTGTTCATATCGATTTTATTTATTTAAATTATGTAGCTATTTTTTTATATTTTGGTTGGTTTAGGATTTTAATTAATTTGGTATTTTTTTAATATGTATAGAATTTAAAAAATTGATAGTTTAATGATTTTACTTGTCCTTTCAAAAAGAAAATATGAATATTTATTTATTTATATTTAATATTCTCTCACTACATTCACTATAATTAAACGTAATTAGACCGCTACTGAAAAAAAAAAAAATAGTAGTAGTAGTAGTAGTAGTAGTAGTAGTAGTAGTAGTAGTAGTAGTAGTAGTAGTAGTAGTAGTAGTAGTAGTAGTAGTAGTAGTAGTAGTAGTAGTAGTAGTAGTAGTAGTAGTAGTAGTAGTAGTAGTAGTAGTAGTAGTAGTAGTAGTAGTAGTAGTAGTAGTAGTAGTAGTAGTAGTAGTAGTAGTAGTAGTAGTAGTAGTAGTAGTAGTAGTAGTAGTAGTTGTAGTAGTAGTAGTAGTAGTAGTAGTAGTAGTAGTAGTAGTAGTAGTAGTAGTAGTAGTAGTAGTAGTAGTAGTAGTAGTAGTAGTAGTAGTAGTAGTAGTAGTAGTAGTAGTAGTAGTAGTAGTAGTAGTAGTAGTAGTAGTAGTAGTAGTA